>CAMAPF010000236.1:0-25000 GCA_945859915.1 Cuscuta epithymum
AAACAAGGAGAATTCGGCTCTATTTAATGAAATGGAGCGGTTTTTGAAATCAAACGAAAACGAGCTTCCTCCTCAGTTAGAAAGACTATTGGAGGATCGAACACAAAAGGAATTGCTCAAAGATGAATTCATCTCATTGAACGAAAGATCACGGCAATCTTTTCTGATTGATTCTTTTAAATATTACATAAAGATATGAAAGACGGAAGACTTCTCTGTCCTCTACAGGCAGCCTTGACAGGAAGGTAGTAGTCGCCAAGAATCAGCTATCGCTTTCAGTTCGATACGGCCTTTCCCTAGCTTACGAAAGAAGGTCATGGTCTTTTGGCTTTAGGCTCCTGGGCAAGCGACTTTGTTACTTTTATTTCCCCTTTATGCTTCTTTCCGGGAGTTCATGCTCTCAGTTCCTTTGGTGGGGCCTTGCCCATTCACCCGAAATCTCTATCAAAGCACCTGCGGGGGGCTAAGCGCAAGGAGTCTTAGAGTCTCGATACTGGCTAACGGAAAAAGAACGGCAAAGAAAGTAGTTGTTCTACAACCCCCGGAACTGTACGCATCGCTTTTCGAAACAAGAAGTGGTTTGTTTTCTCTAAGTCGCTCTGCCTGTCTACGAGCGCCTGTCTGCCTTCACGAACGTATAGTAACTCACTAGCCCTAAACCGTATAAACGCTCTCTCCATCCAGATTCAGAAGCAGAAGCGGAAAGAGTTTACTGAAGAGGCTTTCATCTATGGACTCCCAAAGAAAGAGGGATAAAAAATGAAACGAGTAAGGCCTTTCATTTGAATAACAACGGCTCAAGTTCAAAGCCTACCGACATTACCTGTTCTCTACCCGGACCTAATCCAAGCACTGAATCGATCAAGTTGGTTAGGTTCCGCTTTCATAACTAATAAGGCGTAAAAGAAAGGAAATAAGCTATCTATATTCTCCGGAACTAGAGAGATAAGAGATAGGATTTGTTCTCCATACATTCCTTCGTTCCACAGGTGGAATCATTATATAGCTAGGTTCCGAGGCTCTGACTACAGGAAGAGGGGGACACACAGAACCATAGAGCCTGGATTTGATGCGGCGGCAACCATCCGGAATGCTATTTTCCTGCCTCTAAACCTTCTATCTGCCAGCATTTTTTTGGGCTAAACCTCGGAATATGCTCAATTACAGCTGCTTCATTATGGTCCCTGTACCATGGCTTGATGTTATAGTTGTCATGCTAAAGCCGTTGATAGCTAATCATCGGCCTGGCTTTCATCAATACCCAATTCATTTAATACGTTCGATGATCCTCGTACCTCGGGTGATTCTATTGTTTCAGTTCCAATCTACCCGCGTAAGAAAGAGTACTACTCTTCCAACCGCTTATGGATTTTGGAGATTAGCGGTTCGCACATAGCAGCTGATAGCTATCCAGTCTAAAGTGGGAGCCCGAGGTATCGGATAGGCAGAGAACCCGTCGGGAAGTTTCTAATATTTTTGATGGAGGTGACTAAGTCATTATCACACGATCCCGTTCTGAATAGTTCATGCAGTCAATCTGAGTTCTCGAAAGCGACTGAACCAGCCACCAAGCTTTGACAAGTCGCTAACTTGCTCATTTTGTGATAGGGCCCAGTCACCTCCCTTCTTCCCAACCTCTGGCAGTCAAAGCTATAGGGAGACGTGCTTCGGTCTTTCCATCGATAGAAGCAGTAGGTATAAGGTATATAACGCATGCAGCTAGTAGGCGATAGGAGGATGTAAGCCCTGGTGGCAGTGGGTACTTTGGCGAATCAGGCGTCGCTTCTATTTCGTTTTTGATTCTTCTTTTTTACCGAAAGCTGCTCTTTTTTCCCTGTCCCGTGGTTTGATACCGTCTAGCCTATAGCTAGGAAGTCTTGGATTCGTATACCATGTAGGTGAGAAAATCGTCCGTGACTAGCTATCCTTATTCTCCTCCCAGGGATGGTTAGGAATATGGGTGCGGGAGGCTGAGGGACGACCACGATGAGTACGCGGGTCCAGGCTATATAGGATCAAACGGCTTTTGTTCGATCGAGGAGCAGAGATAGATATGAGCTGACAGCTTATGTTTCCTGGTATTTTGTTTTGGGTGAGATGTACACCGAAAGGAATTGACGCTACAAACACTTTTCACCGGTAGTCCTCGATCGAAAGTGAGCTCGACTCAAGTCGACAAGCGAGAGACAAGGTTGGGTGAGGGTACAAGGCATCATGTGGGATCTACGATCGATTGGCTTTGCAGATGCTTTCAAATACTCTAGCAGTATATTCCATTCATTGTATATATCCATTTTCGGTGTCATTTACATCAGAGATTGCATTCAATCGAATGGTTTTTACATAAGAAATGTTATAGTATATCTGTAGTAGTTCTGTTTGTTTATAGTAGAGTAGTACAATTCATTTAAGCTATGAACCTATAGCTTAGCTATAGTGACTACGTACCAGCCCATCGTACAAGTGAGTAGCTCATAGGATAGAAGTGACTCGAGTTAAAATGAGAGGTATTACCGATATCTTTTTCTTCCTCATTCTGATTTTGGTTTTCGTATCATGGATCTTGGTTCGCGCTTTATGGCATTTCCACTATCGAAATGGGATGCGAACGGTTATGAAGAGTGAATGCTTTCACGAGCTTAGCTTGGCTTTTTACTTTCGTAAAGCAGATTGAATAGAGTCGACTTCAAATATTGAACATAGTCAAATAAGAAATTGAAAGGGTTTGGAAATTCTAACTAAGTCAATTGAAAATGACATCGGCTAGTGAGCAAACGAGCTTCGGAATTGGATCAAAGCCAAGAACCGAGGTCTTGAGTGTCCGGATCAGACTAAGAATAAAGGTAAGGTGTTCGCGATTTCGAAGAAGTAGCATGTGCTCCGTTCTAGGCTGGCTCGCGTGTCTTTGAGAAGGGCTCTTCCTAAGTAGTAAATTGATACTGAAAGGCATCCCGCTATCAGGTGCAAAACAAATCCATCTTTCTTTAGTAGATACGGGGATGGCTTCCTTGTTGGAGTACGTAGTGGTTCGGATAAGGACACGGTAGCTCGCTTTAATTACTTATTTTCCAGCGCCCTAGCCAAGCTGAAACTCGAACGGACTCAATCGGAGCGGGAGCAAGAGCACCTATGCTATCGCCGGACATTCTTCTTTGTTTTATGCCATGGTCAGTATAATAATAATACCTTTTTTTTATAGTCCATCATCTACATAACATAATAAGTGCAGGCACAGAAAGAAGCAATTATGGAAAACCAGAATCAATATATCCCAGTTCTCAATAGCCAATAGAATAGGATTTTATTTTGAAGTGACATTGCCCCCTTTCACACTAGGCAAACTCAGTATACTAGACAAATGATGGCACCAAAGCTTAGCCTTTCCAGTCCTACTCAGGGGTCTATCGCTCTGTTTATTAAATGCCAGCCCAACTGAAGAAACGATGCGCGTACCAAAGTCTGCGTTCTAGGAACACCTCTTTATATCGATGAGAAACCACATTTGAGTAGTTTCGCGAGTCCAGGTATCTGCCCCACCACTTCTATTTAAAGGTCAAACAAAGCCTTTTGTGCTGGATCATCCGGTTAATCTGGTGAATCCTATCGTAGTTATTCAGCCATCGGCACGGAGTCCTATGCTGGTGAGTCAGACGCTGGAAATTCTCACTCGTGTACGAACAAAACGGAGAAGGAAGAGCATTATGGTACCGCAAAAGAAGCACTAAGCTATAGCAGAAGTGTCAAATAGCCAACTGTCCCCCGTAGAAAGAGTCATTTTCTTTTCTTTATTGCCTCGAGTCTCATGTTGACTTTTCTCTTTCATGTGATACTTCGCCTGGACGAACTAGGGCTGAGCCCATACAACTATTATTGTTTGAACACTACTCTGCGGTATGAAACCGAAAGCCTAACCTGGACTACTAACGGCTTCTTCTCTTGTTAGAGGAAGCCCTGGTTCAAAGTATTCTTTATGTTACACGTAGCAACTCTTCTTGTTCAATCCTTTCATCGGAACGACGAGAGAGTGACTAAGCCGAAAAGGCCAATAGCATTTTCTCTAGCAAGTGTATTAAAAATAATACCGAATTAGATAAAGCCTCAGCTTTTTTCGCCGTTTGTTTACACCTTCCTTTTTCACTCAGCTTTCACGTCTTGAATCCTCGATTGAGCTAGTCACTGGCGAACGCTTCCAAAAGAGACCTACCTCTACTCTAAACAAGAGCCTTCGGGTATCAGACTAGCTTAAAAACGTAGTACGTAAGGATCCAGTCATCCGAGTGGGGCCCTGCGACATGTGCCATATTTAGGTTGCTTGCGACTGAGACTTTTAGGGATTATTTAAATCTTCCCTTAATGAAGGGATTTAGATAACATCCGGTCGGGAAAGAGCCACTACTTGGTTCAATAATGAATTGAAGGAAAATTATATCCCTCTTCGACATAAGATTCTTATCCTATTTTCCGGGGGAAATGATGTCTTATTCTCTACGGCCCAAGGAAAAAAGAGGGCTAAAAACTTGATCCCCCAATAGCTCGAGGAAATACACTACAATTAGAAACAGCCTAGAATCGATGCTTTGACAGAGTGAACTCTCCTTCCTAAGCTAGTTTTATAACGTATTTCAAATACAGAAAACTCTCTTGAATCAACCACTGTATGGAAGGAAGGCCTCAGTCTCTTTCTTTTGCTCTGGATTGCCTAAGAGAGTTAGCTTACTCCTCTATTACGAATTCAGCCTGGCTTACTGGCACGAGATGTAACAGAACTAGATAGGATAAAAAGGTAGTTGAGTTTCCGGAGAGAAGGAAGAATGACGATATGAGTGAAAGCACATGCTTAGATCACTGACAGAAAGGAAACTCTATTATCATTGCTCCCTTTCCTACGAGACTTTCTTGAATCCGAATTCCTCTGCTTCAGGGAAAGAATTACATTTAGAAGCAGCATCCGATTGAGTTCGAAGCTAGAGAAATGAGTTGAGTAGCTGATGAGTTACTGAAAGAGCTTAGGAGTTCGGTTGCTGCTAGGATCCGTCACTGAGTAGAGTCAGTTGACTAAGGCTGGACTCTATTCTTTCTTAGTTAGCTCCTTCACAAGCGCACTACTGAATGTAATGGTAGGAGTGAATAGGCTTTCACCCGCACTAAGCTAGAAGCTAACTCTTCACTCTTCCTAGCATTATAGAATGCAGCTGCCCTACTCCTTTCTTTCACCTCTTTTCAAGACAAGAATCCCCATAGAATAAGAAGTATCGCAAGCTAGACGAGCAGAGAGAAGGCCTGTAGAGGGCTCTTTATCCTTATAACCATTATACTACGCTAATTCTTTGAATTCTATTAGTTTACTCCAATGAATCTGTTGATTTGAAATCACAGGATGGTCTACGATCAGCAGAAGAGTCGAAGGAGAGGGTTTCTATTTCTATATCCCCACAGGACTCTGTTTAGACGCTTCCCTATAGGGATTTATTGAAACTATCCTGAGATTAGCGCTTGTGCTATTCCTTTAGTCCACACCTCTGGGGACTAAAAAGGGCTATTCTAAAGAAGGGAAAGGAGTGGAATGAAACGAAAACGACTAACTAAACGAAAGCCACGAGAGCCGCTTGTCCAGCCAGTTAGCAGCTAAGGAGCTACTATAGAGTTCCTTCCAGTCGGGGAAGAGTTAGCTTAAGCTTAAGACCGGTAAAGTCAAGTAAAGGGGTAGGGCAGATGTAGTCGATACAGGTTTACGCGAGACGGATTGAGCGCTGCTGTAGTCTTTGGTGATTCGTCACTACGAAAGAAACTGGCTTCCATACTGGGCTTGGGGATTTTCTCGCTTTATGGCTTCTCTTCTCATTTAAGCACATATGATCCCCAATCAATTTGCTTTTCATTCCCAGTCCCCTAAGGAGAGTCTAGTAGTTATTTACTTTCTTTACTCACATAATCCTTCTGGCAAAAGGAAGCAGGACATTAGACTTCAATTCCATCCAGTCTGAAGCTAGTGAAGCACTTTGCTTGGCTTGTTTACTTTTGTCCATAAAAGAAGTACATTCCACCGCCATAGGTATAGGTAAAAAAAAAAAAGAATCCATTGAGTGGTAAGCCGGCAAGATGCCTAATATTTATAATGCAGAGGGAAGCTACTGCCCTTGACAGCAGGAGCTTCCTCCGGTAGTTCAAGGGCGAGACAGTGTTGATGAACAAATGAATGTGACTTGCGAGGTACAGCAATGATTGGGAAAGAATCGAGTTCGAGCTGTAGCTATGAGTGATACAGATGGTATAATGAGAGGAATGAAAGTAGTAGATCTTTTAGCCTCGGACTATTCGGGTGAGGAGGGCTTATCAAGATCGGATTTCTTTTTATCAAATCAAAACAGGATTCACTGAAGCTGTTCAAACAGGCATAGGCAACTCAATGGTATTCCCGTAGCAATTGGGGTTCTGGATTCTCTGATGATCTTTTCTATAGGGGCGAAAGAGATTCATATGATTCAAGCTCTGTACTCTCGCTCCTTGCTTTTTGTTCAATTATAAAGAAAGAAAGAAAGATTTGATGGAGATTTGTAGCATCATTCAAGTAAATACAGATTGAGATCGTAGAAACATAAGCTTGTGATATAGCTACACCTAATTCAAGACCGGTTAATGCAAGAACTATAAATAAAGGACCAAGATCTCCTATGAAATAGAAAAGATCATTCATACATAGCATAGTCCAAGCGAACCCACTTAAAATCTTTACTGAACTATGACCGGCCATCATATTAGCAAATAAACGTATTCCTGAGCTTAATGCGCGAAAACAATGAGGGATTAGCTCAAGGAGTACTAAAAAAGGTGCTAACGGCAGTGGGACTCCTGCAGGTAATAAGAAGCTAAAAAATGAAGCCCATTTCTTTGAAATCCCACTATAGTAATGCCAATAAAAAGAGAAAATGAGAGACCCAAAGTAATGAGAAAATGACTTGTCACGTCACTGTGAAGCTATAAGGTATCATACCCTGGGGATTACGAAATAACGAAAAAGTAAAAGTGACCGAGATGCAAGGGGAAAACTTTTGTTTAACATTTCCGGAAAGACCACCTATTTGTTCGTTTACCGGGTTCGGCACGAAATCATAAATAAGCTCTACCAAGGATTGCCAAGCATTTGGTACTGAGTTTCCTCCTCCCTTTTTAGTAACAAAATAAAGCAGAAGTAGGACCAAACTGAGAGTGAGCAGCATAAAGAAAGATGGATTTGTGAATGAGAAATACAAGTCTCCTATATTCATAGGAATCAAGGGGATAATCTCAAATTGATCAAGGGGGCTGGGAACATTAACCATGAGAAATTTAGATTCTTTCTTCAAAAGGTTCCGCTCCCCCCAAAAAAGAAGAGAGACTTGTCGAATTCAATTGCCTTGGTTTTTTCCAAGAAATAAAAAATTTTTATAGACTTATGGAAAAGCTTTCTAGGCTACAGGGTTGAATACAGTACCGAAAAGACCCAATCCACTACTACCTGCCCTTTAGGTCTTAGTCGTAGTAGTGTCGGCATAGGAGAAGACGATTCCTAGCCTTTCGATTGAATCGATCGTTCCACCACCCGGCATCTGAGAACATATCCGGCATTGTCGAGGGAAACTCAGATAACCGGAATGATTGGCCTTCACTCTCCAACTTACAGACTAACAGACTAGAAGACTGACGGCTTACTCGCCTTTATCCGCCTTAACGACTCTTCTCCAGCCATAAGAGCTAACGGTCAACTGGCTAGTCTTCTTAATCCGCCTTAAGAGCTAGAAGAGAGAACTGTCCTACTCGCATCAAGACTCAAGGCCAAGAATAGTAGAGGAAGGTAAGAACGCTTACCGCAAAGAACTTTTTAATTGATATGACCTACCTATACCGACACCCAGAAAGCAAGCTACGTTAGGGTTGGTTGTTGACCAACGGAAAGCATGGGTTGATAAATCCTCCTTTACACCCTCACCTGCCATCAGACAAGGTGGGGTCCAGCCAGGACCTTTCCCCTCCCCCATTTCCAAACCCTTTCAATTTCTTATTTGACTATGTTCAATATTTGAAGTCGACTCTATTCCTCCATAACAAGCCGAAACGCCGCAAGCCTTCTTTAAGGTCATAACGATCATTCCGTTTGTATGTTGTACATACGACCGGAGGGTTGAAAAGATCATGAAAGGGGTGCAAACCACAATAAGTGATTGAGCCACATCTCCATCCAATTACGGAGAAGAGTGTACTCGGAATTCACCCGCTCTCCCTCGAACATCAGGTCCTCTGGCGGTAGGGCCAATTGTTTAGGCCTACTACCCTCAAGAACCGAACTTACAATAATCCCCTCCTGCATTAAGATTTAAAACTTGTCGTCTACTTTTAGGAAATGTTTGGAAAAGGTAGCTTGCTCCCTATCCACCACTCTAAAGGTTGCCAGTCTTTCCCGATTGGTGACGAAGCCTCTTTCCGGGGCATGACTCCCATTGGGGGCTTGTCCAGCATTCGCTGGATCCTCTTATATCTCCTGCTGATAGTAGGAGAATCCATACGAAACACGGAAACCCGCTCCCGCAAACTGAAGCACGGCGGTTTTATCCATCCCATACTTAGCTGCAAGCTGACAGTAACCTACTAGAGAGTTAGACGCCATAATTGCACGAGCAGATACTGGAGAGAGGTCCTTTTGGATCCCATCTACCCATAACTGCTTCGCGAACTCTATCGCCCCAGTTTTCGACCTAATGGACTTTGCGTCCGAGATCTTTACCTGAAGCTGGCTTCAAAGCCTAACATACTCCTGCGCCACTTGCTCGTCGGCGATTACAATATCATCACCTAACAGAGCGTATCGAGTAAATGGATACCTCCGATTTGGATTTACACGATGGGCCGCCATCCACACCACATAATGGTGGGACAGCGCGAAGAGAGCCCAAGAGCCGGCCGTAGCCCAATGGCTGTCCAACAACGAAACACAACTGCCTTGGTTTTCCCTTAATGATAGGGAAGCCCAAGTAAGCTGCATTTAAGGCTAGACAACCATGAACTATACACGAAGCCATAGTTGGTCCGAAAATGCACGCTACTAAATAATGCATAATGGACAGGTCGGTGGCTGAACTCAAGTCAAAAGAGTAACACTCCTTTGGAGCCCAGCGTGATAACCGATGGATGGGTCCCACCTGATGATAGGACCCATCTGATGGGAGTCGGCTTAAAACCGACATAGCCCAATCGTGTACAGGGCGGAGAAGACGCTGTTTTACATAGTTACACCTATGACAAACAAACGCCTTTTCCCGGCACCTTAAATAACCTGAGCAAACCTACCTGGACGAAGATACACACCCTCATAAGCACTAGCCAATTGATCAAAGACCAAACCGGGGTTGTGCTCATAAAAGCGCAAATCCTCGTTTGCAGCCTGGGTATTAGACTGAATATCTAGGGGCCATAAGACCCTTTTGACAAACATTATCCCAGGACCCCTCCCAAGAATGAATCAAACGCAATTGCAAAGCGAAGGCTGCTACCTCGTATTTCAACGATGTGAATACGTTGGGCTCGATCAAATACAAATTGTTTGTCACTGTTAGGAAGAGATTTCCATGTCGGCATCCACCTAAGTCCCTTATTTAATGGGATGGTGGAGATCCAAGGAAGGTCAAGGGATTGGAGACGCGGAAATACCGCTTTCAGTTCTCCCAAAAGTTCCTTTACCAGGCCCACATCACCGATAGGAGTTGTAATCGAACTGAATGTGGAAGCCCTAACCGGCTTCACCTCCATCACAATCCGAGACAACGAGAACCACGATAAGTCAAGCTTTACCAAACGATCACCCCTCTCTCCCCGGGCACCTATAATGGCCCTGTGATGAGACGGTATAATCGCCGGAATCCCGGACCTACTCAGTTTGACCGCTGGTCCAGACATACAATGTAAGCGCTCCTTCTCTTCACCAGCATAGAATCGCATTAAGCTAACTCCACACTGTTTCAGATAAAGAGCGGCAAACAAATAGCCAGACTTTCTAACCAAACGGAGAATCTCTCTTGCAAGAACAATCGTTACAACACCACACTCACGGTTGATAGACCCAGTACAGACTCAGGTAATTATGATTAGAAACGACCTGAGTCTGCTCGTTCTTATCTATAGATAACGCAAGAGATCACTTATGACCTCGCGGATGGAGAGGGATTCGAACCCCCGGTATTCCTATAAATACTTCGGTTTTCAAGACCGACTCTTTAAACCGCTCAGACATCCATCCCCTTCGCGCTTCGCCCGCCCTCTCCGTCCTTAGCTGGCAGGTAGGGGCTTATCTATGTGATTCGCAACGCTTGCTTGCGCCTATCGGCGGATTCTATTGCCTGCCGGTTAGCGACACTTTTCCGGTAGTACGAATCGCTACGCTTCGCCTGTTTCTATATGATAATATGCATCTTGGTTGCTGCGCTCCCTGCGGGTAATAGCAAGAGAGACCAGAATAAGGATTCTCCAAACAAAAAGAGTGATTGAGCCCGACTCAAGCGAGTGAGTGAAAGGCGTGGCAAGAGAGCAAGTTCGACTCGCGAACGATCAGCAAGTGAAGGACCGATCCTTTTGCGCCAATACTGTTGCGAGACTGGTACTTGGCGGCTCACGAGCAACATATAGACTCAGGTTGCCCCCTCGCTCTTTTTTGAAGGCCTTTGTCCCCTATCGAAACTCGTGTTTTTATTAACCAACAACACATGCACTTTGTTGGCACTAAAAAAAGGTGATTCAATCCACTAGTGCAACTGAAGGAATTACCTATTCTTAACCGATAACCACTGCTTGTGAACAGCTCTCCTAAACTGAAGGCGCACCTACTCTTACTAGAAGTAGAGTCTCTCTCAGCTTTCGATCTCTAACTCACTTACTTACTTAATAGGCCGGAATAGATCTATTCAGAAAACCCGATTTCCTGTCTTAAGAACCTGACTCAAATGAGAAGCGGTTAAGAAGACCGAGATATCACTTGACTTTGATATCCAGATTTGAACTGGACTTCAACGTCTTTGGATCCTGCTTACAACTCGTTTCACTCCACTTTCACTGGCAATATCGAATTTGATTTTCCGGAATCCTTGCTCCTGGCTTATATTCACATAGGCCACTCATAAGAAGAAGACCCTAAAACACGTGTAATTGATAGAGTAAGAATATCAGTGCCTTGGGTAAATGCCTACCTTCAGGAGAAGATTACCGAATGAGTTTTGTCCTCTGCGCTTCCCAAGATAGGGATAAGGGCAATGTCGGCCACCGCTTGCTGACGACGGAACGCATCGTCAATTGAAAAGGGTCCTCGCCCAAATCCCATTCTATTTTGATTCAGAACATAAACTGGCATAAAAGCTGTCATGCGTTTATTAAGATGAAAGGTATGGGATTTTATTGAATAGTTTACTCAGCCCCTTGTTGTTAGACGCGCAGGAGTTTTCTTGCTCGTTAGCGCTAAACTAATCCGCTTGTCAATTCTTGGTGTAATACTCACTCGGAAATGATTGGTGTCAGAATGTCGGGAAAAATGATCCTAACCTATACATTACGATTCCCAAGTTATATTGACCCTGTTCCCTTTCCCACTCACGAATAAGTTTGGCCAAGGCATCTAGGGCCTTCTTCCCCGACCTAGGCCTTTCCCCCAAAGGTAAATTATTCATCTCCTCGGATCAGTTGTCTGCGTTTTGCCGCTGAGGACGTGTATATTCCAAGTTCATCGAACATACTGGACAATATGGAGATTCTGATCAAAGAGGAAGTCAAATGATAAATCGCCCACCGCACTTCCGTTATGGAAGGTGCGGGCAGGGGACCTTGGGGTTGCTGCCCGGGTTGAGCATTTTGTACCGACCTCCCCATGCGGTGAATAAAAAAAAGAGATCCAAGAGTCCCCCCCCGGGGAGGGGAGAGGACGAGCTCGATGAGCCCGAACAAGGCATCATCTGGGATTCGACTCCCCCAGTAATGAAGGCCAATGCAATGGTGAAGGCCAGACAAGAGGGGAAGCCCATCCGAATTGAAAAAGAATGTAGGGCTTTCGACCCCGTTCTCTAACTAGAAGTGCAGGCGCGGCGTAGCGTCATGGTAGCGTTAGCTATGCTCGACTAACAGGATGAGTCATGTGACTTACCTGACATTTTATTGAGATCAACTTCGCGACAACGGTATATTGTTTTTCTGCTTGTTCCCTCACGCTGGCAAGGAAAGATATCCTTATTCATATGAAGAAAGAGTAGCCCGCCCTCCTATGAGGAAAAAAAGGAGGAAATCTGAATTTGGTTTGAAGATTGAAGAAACATAAATATCTGCTTTCTGCAATGAGGAAAGACTTGTGGGAAAATCGCTTGGTCAAACCAAGAAAGGCATGGGAGTTTTGGGCGTCAAAGTTGCTTTATTTACGATATTTATAGTTGGATGAAAACAGCGCTCCTAAATGAACTATACGATACCGCAAAATGTTTCTTCCTTCCTGAGTCTTATAGAATATTCTTTGCTCGATGCTTTGAATAAGGTTCGGAGCGAGGAGAACGAAGAAAGGCGCAAGCGACCTTACGCTGCATTCGCTTCAAGATAGAATGCCACTAGATCACTGACTGAACGACGAGGAGATAGAAGAGAAGACAGGATGTTACTACTGCTCTCCTACTGAAATAACTGGATTGTACGAGTATCGATAAGTAGATTCGGGATGGGAATATAGAATGCTTCTCCCTTAGAGCACATCGTTACTTACATCGAAGTAAATGTGTGAAGCATAGAGTAGCATTTGAATGCTAACTGAAAGGGAGTAATAAATTCCGTTTTAAGAAAGCAAGTTCATTTGGGAGGAGTAAGCGCTCTTAGCCTAGGAAGACGAGGGTGCTAGAGACTCCGTTCCTGGGGGAATAATGTTAGTCGAAGGTTAGGCTTGGCACAGGAATGAATCTCTCACCCACAGGAAGCAAGTGATAGGACCCACCCAGAGGTAGGAAGAAGTGAACCTTAAAGGACCTCTATCTAAAAACCCCCGGTCTAAGAGATTATCTTCACCAGTCTTCAAGGGGGAATGGGGATTTTTTTCTATCAGCATTGGCGGCTAAGGTCTCAGTCAAGTATTCCAGTGCTTTTAAGCGAGGGTCACTTCACGATATCAAGGATGTTCCGGGCTTTCGATCTAGTCCAATCGGCCTAAGGGGCCATCATCTGCTATTCCAGTTTAGCAGACCTAGCAATCATCCCCTCCACTGTGCCCCTCAGAGAAGCCGAGGCTCTTTTTGTAAGCGAGTAAATCCACCTTAAAGAAGATTGACTCTAATCGGCTATTCCATCTATCATTCTAAGCCTTGGCAGCTTTCCATTCTTTCTTCCCTTTGTCTTTGCCCATCGCGTCATTCACCCTTCCCTTGGGGGCTGGCAGTCTTATCCGGAGACCGCGGAGTGGTCAAAAGTCTTCCCCAAGAGCTTGCTATGTATAATAAAGGGGGCTGGCGGCTAAGCTTGCCTCAACTCAACGGCAAAGTCCCACAACTTAGAAAGCGGTAATAAACACGGCCTGTAACACACTTGCTGGTTACGGAATAGGGGATTAGCCCCCGACCTGTCGATGCTCCGTAGCAAGTCTGGTTGTGTCTCGGGTAGTTGTAGTAGTAGCGAGCCAGTATATACATATATTATTCTATTTCATCAGGATAAAGACCCTTCGGAAAGGCTTAAAAGAGCCTTGTTGCTTGCTTGTGACGCTCTGCTGCTCGTGAAGAGCTAGATCCATAAAACTCACACACCTGGCTACTAGCTCTGTTGCTGATTTAGTTTCAGTGTCCGTTTCGACGGATTCTGTAGTTGAAGCTACTGATGCCCTAACTGAACCTGCCCCACCTTTAGCCCTTCCTTCTCTTTAAGATGACGTATGATACGCATTGCTTCTTTCTGTCGGCTCTGGGTCTTAGGGAATTCTCTTCCACTCCCGTAGGACAGTAGGCTATCTTCTTACCGAGCGGGAAAGGGTTTTCATATCTTCCTTGTACAGAGAAAAGAACTATATATGCTCTTGCGGTAGTCTTGATCAATCGACTCTCCTACCTAAATCATCTCCATTATAGCGCTTATACACTCGAAACGAAATAGGTTATTACCGGCGTACTGCACAGTACTTTAGTTGACAGTGACAGCTATCTGAGTCAGATTCTAAATGAGTATATCCCCAGCGGTTCCGTTTTGGGCAGGCTGGTGCCGGTCCCCGGATGGTATAAGTCCTTTTCTTACTTTCAAAAGAACAAAAGTAGACGAAAGGGGGAAGGTCGGATGATATAAGTTCAATAACCCCAATTTTTCACCCATCCTATTTCATATTTCAATATATACGACGATCCGGTATTCAAATGTAACAAGAATAAAAAATAGCAATATAGCCATCTGATTTGATAGATAAAGAAATCGTATGCCAGGAACCAGATTTGAACTGGTGACACGAGGATTTTCAGTCCTCTGCTCTACCAGCTGAGCTATCCCGACCCATTCCCAAGATAGATCCTAATTTTATTAGGTGTTGGGATATCGATTACAAAGTTTTATAAAAGTCCTGGAATTTATTTTATCTTCACTTCAACTTGCTTAAACTAAAAGATGTTACTGTTTCAAATCTATCACAGGAATAAGACTTATTATAACTTATAAGAAAAGGCCCTCTCCGCTTGAGTTTTATAACCAACCACCAATAAAAAGACAAAGGGATGGGATCATGATAGGAATCCACTAGGTTTTTGGGGACAAAGTGAGTAGGTAGGGAGAGGGACAAAGTGACTCGACTGAAAGGAGAGGGACTTGAACCCTCACGATTTTGAAAGTCATCACTTAGTAAGTTTCTATACCAAGGCTCAATCTAATTAAGTCCGTAGCGTCTACCAATTTCGCCATATCCCCCCTTTTTTTATGCAGATCTCCTTGCGACATATCGTGTACTAATTTATTTCATTTAGCCTCAACCATTCCATTCATTAGATATTGTTTTCTCCTCTTTGATTTCTTACCTAGATAAAGTACATTCGAAGATTCAAAGAGATGTGTTTTTGGTTTACTCAAAGTAATTCTGTCTTATATTTTTACTATTGCTATTAATAAAAATATTAGTAATATTAGCAAATTCTTTTTTTCTTTAAAAACATCGGTGCGCGTGGCAACGAGGTGCTCTACTACCCCTTAGTACTTGTGATTTTATCATGTAGATAAATTATTGTAAAGATGAATATTATAGGCAAATATAAAAAAGATTTGAGAGGTTTGGCTTATCTGGAATAGAATATTTATAATCCATTGATTGGAGGGATTTTATTGTGTTCTCTTTAGCATAAGAAAATATCTACTTCACTCAGCGGTTAGAGTACTGCTTTCATACGGCGGGAGTCATTGGTTCAAATCCAATAGTAGGTAGAACTTATTAGATACCATCCACTCAGATATATAATAAGTTTGTGACCCATCCAGATTCATGTATTTTCAAAATACCTATATCTACAGCTGTGGCAATCGGGGTGTGATTGGGTAATATTCCAATTTGCCCACTATTAGTGGATAAAATGATTTATTCCACTTCTGAATCCCCTATAGGGGTCAGTACACAAAGTTTGAAGGTAATTTATTCATTTCGAAATTGATAAGTTCGGTAGCTTCATTGATATTACCTACCAAATAAAAAGCCTGTTCAGGAAGACCCCAGAAAGGATGAAATGAAATCCTCTAATCGTTTCAGCTATACCTACATATTTCCCTGTAGAACCGGTAAATACTTCTGCTACGAAAAAAGGTTGTGATAAGAAACGCTCAATTTTTCGCGCTCTTGCGACGGTGAAACGATCTTATTCGGATAATTCGTCCAGCCGCTATAATGTCCTTAAGTTATTTATAACGTTGTAAAGTTTGCTTCACTCTTTGCGCAGTTTCATAATGTTCCTAACCAACGATCCGCATCATTGACGTTTAATCTAAAGGATCAACTGCTGGATAGATACCTTTAGCAGCTAAACCTCTTGAGAGTACGGTAGTTGCATCTAAATGCGCAAATGTCGTAGCAGGAGCAGGATCAGTCAAATCATCTGCAGGTACATAAACTGCTTGAATCGAGGTTATGGAACCTTCTTTGGTGGAAGTAATTCTTTCTTGTAAAGAACCCATTTCTGTACTCAGGGTCGGTTGATAACCTACAGCAGAAGGCATTCTACCCAGTAAGGCGGATACTTCTGATCCCGCTTGGACGAAACGAAATCTATTGTCAATAAATAGAAGTACGTCTTGCCCATTAACATCTCGGAAATATTCCGCCATAGTTAGGGCAGTCAAACCAACTCTCATACGAGCTCCTGGCGGTTCATTCATCTGACCGTAAACTAGGGCCACTTTTTATTCTGCAATATTTTTTTCATTAATGACTCCCATTTCCATGTAAAGATCATTTCCTTCGCGAGTACGTTCACCCACTCCGCCAAATACGGATACTCCTCCGTGCGCTTTGGCAATATTGTTAATGAATTCCATAATAAGCCCCCCCCGAATAGTCCGATTTTTCCTCCACGGAACTAAAAGATCTACTACTTTCATTCCTCTCATTATACCATCTGTATCACTCATAGCTACAGCTTATACTAAAACTTTTCAAGGTCCGCCTCAAGTTGAGAGAGATAAATTGAACAAGTATGGTCGTCGGATGTACTATTCAACCAAAATTTGGGTTATCCGCTAAAAACTACGGTCGAGCGGTTTATGAATGTCTTCGCGGTGGACTTGATTTTACCAAAGATGATGAGAATGTAAACTCACAACCCTTTATGCGTTGGAGAGACCGTTTCTTATTTTGTGCCGAAGCAATTTATAAATCACAGGCTGAAACAGGTGAAATAATGCATGACTACTTCACAGGGGGATTCACTGCAAATACTTCTTTGGCTCATTATTGCCGAGATAATGGTCTACTTCTTCACATCTACCGTGCAATGCATGCAGTTATTGATAGACAAAAGACTCATGGTATACACTTCCGTGTACTAGCGAAAGCGTACGGCTATCTGGTGGAGATCATATTCACGCGGGTACTGTAGTAGGTAAACTAGAAGGGGAAAGAGAGATGACTTTGGGCTTTGTTGACTTATTACGCGATGATTTTGTTGAACAAGACCGAAGTCGTGGTATTTATTGAACTCAAGATTGGGTTTCTTTACCCGGTGTTATGCCTGTGGCTTCAGGGGGTATTCACGTTTGGCATATGCCCTGCTCTAACCGAGATATTTGGGGATGATTCCGTACTACAGTTCGGGGGAGGAACTTTAGGTCACCCTTGGGGTAATGCGCCTGGTGCCGTAGCTAATCGAGTCGCTCTAGAAGCATGTGTACAAGCTCGTAACGAAGGCGTGATCTTGCTCAGGAAGGCAATTCAATTCTTCGACAGGCTAGTAAATGGAGCCCTGAACTAGCTGCTGCTTGTGAGGTATGGAAAGAGATTCGCTTTGACTTGGGATCCAAATGAGAAAAAATAAAGAGATAATAAGGAGGGCTCCTGTTAGGAGATAAATGATTCGGAGATAAGGGATAGGGTAGAGTTATATAAAAGTCAATTCCGTTTTTCCATACTCACACCCATTCTGAGGCTAATGCTTGGTCCGGTTTTGCTGTACCGCTAAAGGATAGTCTTTTTAGGCGAAATCTTAGAAGCATGCGAAGGTGGAATAAGTATGTATTAGAGGTCCCTCTTCTTTAAGTAGAAAGAAGTAGTGGTATGGCTTTGAAGGCCAAGGAAGAAGTGAAAGTGAGACGAGCAGGTACGTTGAGTCAGAATGCTAATTAGAAGTCCATATACTATGCTTTGGAATCTCTTCTAGTCAAATAGCTCTAGAGCGATGAAGCATTCTCCTCCTCCCAGACTATAAATACGATTAGCAATTGCTTTCGCGTATTTATTTAGGGCCTTCTAATTTGGTAATGAGTTTTTAGTCATATCATTCTCCCTTTTTAGTACCAAAAGAAAACAGCTAAAGCATCCGCTCCTGGAACAGCCGAAGAATCTGGAGTTGCTCTCTTTCTCTTTTAAAGTATTGAATTTCTGTGTAAGAGCCCAAAAGGGAATCAATCGTTAGCATTCCAATCCGTAAAGAATCTATTTGTCTTATATTCTCTTTCTCGTATTCGAAGTAGTAGAGCGAGCTTATGTGCTTGAAGGGAATGGTCTTTCGCAAAAGAAGTGAGAATCTCCTTCCACCTTTGATTTGACTGAGAATCGTATCATTAATCCGTTTAGCACGTAATCTGTAGTCCGATCGTCTTACATATATATGTAGTCCAGCTCCCTAATAGAATGAAGGGCAGTTGGTAAGTAGAGCGTTGGCTAGGCGATTCTTATATACGATAGCATCACGCCTTTCACCAAGCCGACCCTCAATGTGGATGAAGCCGCTTATTTTGCGTTGACTTCCGTCCGTAGAAAAGATTGAGTGAAAATGAGATATACCTTTTCTTATATATGCAACCACCGGTGCCAGTTTGAGGGCTCAATCAAGGAAGGCAGACCTCGGAAGCAATACAAGATAAGGTTCGTCAGACTTTATCATTCCTCCGGGTAAGAGGGAATTGCGAGACCTACGCCCTTCTTCCATGAGAGTAGGTATACTAGAAGCCAAGAAGCTTGTGAACACATTAAACCAACCAGAGAGGGCATTGACTACTAAATAAAATCCTAGTCTCTTTATCAACGAAAAGCTAGATACGGGCTTACGGGAATTCAATGTAAATTAGGATTTGGCTACGCTACGACTTGTGACTTATATCAACTCACTCTCCGAGAAACTATGTCATGAATTCCTATTGTAAGGGGCGGTAGCGTAATCCCCGAAAGGAAAGACAATATTTGAGAAGGTAATCTAGTAAGAAAGGGCAAGGCTGCCAGGGCAAGCAGGTCTTTCCCTAACCCTAACGAGGACAAAACTAGCTATCTTCTCTAAGGTGCATTTCTGTCCATATAAGAGTCTATTCTAGCAAACAAAGCGAGTTTAGGGCCTTTTTCGGAGATGACTTCTGTCAATAGGCAAGTAGCGCTTTTTCATATGAGTAGTAGGGCGAGAGAATACCCTGGAGACATCTACCGAGTCTCCCCTCTCTCTAAAATAGCTAGAGTCTACTCGATAGCATATCGATGAGACGAGCCGGCTTTGGGGATCCTAATTTCCGGGGTGGTATCTGTAATGGGTTAAGCTGTAATAAGCACGTACCTTTCATGGTTGGAAAGGCCAGGAGATTCCAGTTCCTAGTTGATTCCCTCTTCCACCTTTTAGATCTATCATGAAAAGTAGGTAGGGTGGCCGTCGATCGATGAATTGAGAAAGATAGGACCGAGGATTCTATTTCAATAGACAAAGCTATCGATGGTCACATTGAGACGGAATGCCCCCCTTATTCCTTTTTTTGTTCGGATGAGGACGGCCAGTGAGCAATCGATAGAGAGCAAGGGATGCTAGCGCTCTGATCCTAGTATTCCTCGCTTCAGTATATTTAGGGGCAAAAAATGGGCAACTCGCTATGCAAGGGAGCTATAGATCATCGAAAGACTCTATATCATCAGAAGAGAGCCGAGGCCAGTTCAAGCAGCCACGCAAGTCCAACGGAAGGGGAGGGGCAAAGCCCGAGCTATAGCTCAGCGAGAGGGGACTTATGATCATCGCCAGCAAGTGACTCCAGGTCTACGGGAGACCTCTATCGTACACGTACAGCCAGAGGATATGAAGCAACGCAGTCTGAAAGAGAATAGTCCGTTAGCGCTCTATCATAGGGAGAATGCTCTAAGTGAACAGAATCCGGCTTTGCAGATGAAGCCGCGGTCGAAAGACGTGCTAGGGCGGACTACAGAAGGGGTAGAAGCTCGATTCGATCGTACAGATTCTAGGGTCTGCAATGCAAGAGGGTGCTACAGAAGGCGAGACGGTGTCAAGAGGGTGCTACTGAGGCGGAGAATTGGATTACATAGTCAAAGCCCAACTTTCCATAAGATAAATGAGAGCCACTCATTTGATAGCATACAGGATGAGGCCGGTGATGAACAGTCTTATTTGGTCAAGTCCGATTCCGATCTTTCTTTAGAGCTGGTCCACGATCCGGCTTCTTTCGTAAGCGGCTGGGGAGCTTAGGGGACTTCTTTATACTATTCGCTTCTGCAAGATAAAATGCTCAATATCGTAAGCTGGCCTGACCGTCTCCAGAGGACATTCTCGTAAATGCTACTTCGACCCGGAAGGGTTAGGGGCGCGAAGACTACGCCATCTGAGACTAATTGATATAAAGCGCTACACATCATTCACACAGATCATTAGAAAGAGTTACACGTCCAAGAGCTTCTCGCGGGCACTCACCTTTGGCAACCTCTGGAGGAGCTTCCCTGCTTGACGAACGTACCGGTTCAGTTTACTCGAGTCGCATCACTTCTTGTTTTAGGAAGCCCCCCAGGCGAGTTAGATCCTCCCGTAGTTTGAGATTCGTTCGGCGGGAAGTCGATACCACATAAAGTCCCTTTACATACTAAGGATCCGGGGCTGACGTATGGTCTTTACGGCGCAGCTCTTCTTTATCCACTGATAATATCACGTCCCGCCCTGCCTTACGGCATCTAGCGTCTTGTTCGCAAGCCTTACTATATAAATTGGTAGTTACCACCAGAAAACCCCCTTTCACCATCCGTTTACATTGCTGTCAAACTCTCTTATTTGGGTCCACCCCCTGACTACGGCACTTTTCAATCGCTCTGTCCGCTCAATCTCAACACCCTTCCTATGTCCAATCATAATCGTGCTCTTCTCCTTTGCTCCAGTGCGCCATCGACGCGCCGATGCTGAAGCGGATGTATATTTATTCTATCATTATATTTCTCCTCTTGAATCAATCCTATTTTGAAGCCCGCCCTCCTTAGCTCTTCACGCTAAGCACCTTCTGACGGGATTCGATTCTCTCTAGTCTGACTACCCACGCTCTCGGAGATGATCGGGGATTCCTCGGGCATTCCGTCATACAAGACAAGACGCCCTCCTCGTTCTAACATCGGCCATACATACCCTTCTCTTGGCCGTGTCTAATTGGTTCAGTTAGTAAGCATGACAGTACATCTTTGGTAGTCACATTATAAAAAAGGAAGATTCCCCTTATTCATTTCACGTCTCTCTTGATGTCTTTCTTCCTATAGCTTGATTTCCAGCTATTTCTTATTCAACTCCTTGTGGATTAAGGGTTCCGCTCCAGTTTCTTAAAAAAGTAAAGGAGGCCAATTTAGTGCATTTCAACTAGACTTTAGGGCCCCTGACGGGACATCCCTGCGAGAGTCCGGTAAGGCAGCAGGATTTTATTAGATAGAATGACCCTTAGAATCGAGTCTAGTATAGAAATAGGAGACATCATCCAATTCTTTCCATTTCGCCAGGATCGACCTATATCTTTATATCACCGAAGCCTCTGGCTCACCACCCTTTGGGAAAAGAGGATGAGTACGACTGATTCCACTATGTAATCGACTGACGGTTGCTTCATCATCGACCCCCTGCAGATATAGGCGTGCTCAACCCGGCAACTCTTCTTTCCTTCCTTGACGGGGGAAGTCCATCCTATGCCGGAATGCAGGGATCTTCCTCTTGGATACCCGTTCTGAACCGGACTTTCAGATTGATCTCGTCACTCCTAATCTCCGAGGCGAAGGCGGAAGAGAGGCGGCTGCATGGAAGGGTCCCCGACTAGAAGAACAAGGAAGGGATCGAAGTCATGGGAGAATAAGAAGGTCACTCTTGCAAATACATTGACCTTTGTTCCGGTCCGCCTCATCAATAGGCAGAGAGGCTCGCTTCGTTCCTGAGGAGTGCAGGCAGGAGCTAATCCAGTACAAAAGAACTTCCAAGACAGGACTCATTATCGGACAAGGGGACGAAGATGTTGGCTTAGGAGTGGCAAGGCGAGGATTAGTCCTTGCTCAACCTTGAATCCCCACCCATCTGCCATGACAAGGGGGAAGACTTTGGGTGGTGCTAGCCGGCTATGAAAGGAAGATTTTTCGAGTCTCTTTTAGTAGAGGAGATACAACACATGCGAGTTGCACTGATTTTCACTAAGGAGAGGTGGGAGCCCGGGTCAGTGGATGAGTCGATTGCCTTACTTCACTCCCTCTCCCTACGGTCGAGTCTATTCTCACCTCACTTCGATCTTTCTAAAGGAGCAAGTGACGCAGTCGTTGCTATTTGATACCATTACAGGGTCTGATCTCGCACGATTGAAGCTTATCGATCCCGTTCGAAAAAAAGAACTTCGCCTCTCACCTCGCCACTACTTTCAGACTCCACCTCCGCACGAAGAAAAAGACTCAAACCCAACTTGAACATGAAAAGCTTATTAGCCGGGTCGTGTGCCATCCCCTATAAGTTATATATAGGATTGGACTCTTCGATTGATCCATTGATTGAAATTGATAACGTGGTCCATGTTAGTTCTTCCCATGTCATAAAGAGAGTGGACGAGATCAGGCATTCTTTCCTCAACTCACGTCCGGAGCTACAGTACAAAGACAGGAAGAGAAGATCCAATTCTGTTTTATGACTATAAAATCTGCTAATAGGCCCTTTGATCCTAGAATAAGATCTGTACGAGTTCTGAAACATGATTTGTGCTTTTTTGTTTTGTATCGGGTAGTCCAACCTGATTAGATCTCAACCCTGCGCCTACCCATTCGGACTCTCTGGGGTTGGTTAGGCTAAGCCTGTGTCATCAATCTTTTCAAGCCAAGACCGGTGACATATAACTCTACAATAGAAGAAATAAGGAGGTAAGTTGGGCTTTGACTTTCTTTTTTGTCCAGAGGATTTCAAATAATAAAAAAAGTTGCAACTTCTGGAACTTTTATCGCCCTATATAGAAAGGTTGGCTCGGGCAAAGCGAGAGGAACGAAAGATAGCCCTTTTCCCGCACAAGAAGAAATCTTCATTCACTGCAACTAAAACCTTCCAATAAGAATCTTTTAGACCTTCCGATAAAGATTACTAAGACATGGAAAGAAATATAGCAATTAGTGCCAACTATGACGCCCCTTAATTATCCCTTGTGCTTTGAATAGTTCTTTACCTACCCTTCTCGCCTCTGTCGGCCTTATACCAAGAAGGAAACTATTCACTACATATATCTAATAAAGCTCTCTCCGAACTACTACTGATACGAGTATACTATCAGGTGAACAATAACTTTAGGAGGAGACTCCCTACTATTGGGAGAAATCCTACACACCTTAGACAGGATAGGGAATAGTCATCTTCAAACTTCAAACTATCAAATGGAGCGAGTGGAAGCCTATAATAAATAACGAGCATTATTTTACCTTATACACTGCCCTTATGAAAGTCCCTCCTCACTGCCAGGAGAATTGACTGACCTCCATACTTTTAGTACTTTCTCCCTTGCTTGCTAGTAATTGAGTTCTCCTCCGCCGGTCTATCGACCCGCCCTCATCACCTAGGCTTCGCCTTCCTGTTGCTTCCCCTAGCAGGATAGAAAGTCATGTTGCTACATTAGCAAATATGAAGCGGATTAAGCATACTAAAACCTACTATTATAGGGCAATCAACTCCTACAGCCGGAAAGCCTAACCCAGACTGATAAAGGCATAGGTTTTGATCCCTGGAGAGAGGGCGTACAAGAATGTGCCGAAACCAGTGATGGGTTAATGTTACAAGGGCTTACAGGAATACCTCCTGTAACCAGCTCCTCTGAATCTCAGAGAGGTCTGAATGTTCTCCTATTTGTTTGCTTCATCGCCGGCATTAGAGCCACAGCGAACCACCCCACCCAACCCCCACCTCTATCACTAAACTAGACCAAATTGAGTAGTAATTCTTCGGGCACTACACAGTATTGAGGTTCCGGCTGAGTTCCACCAATGGACGCCCCAATCAGCTGATCTACGACCACCCTAGTGTTGCGTCAGTAATGCGTATTGGTTGATCTCTTTAAGGTCTCAACCCCAGCAAGTAAAGAATATGAACTGGGGCCTCGACTTATTAGTCGAGCAATAAGCCCATAGCGAACAAGCGAGCTCCAGCATTATTTATATAGAAAGGCCTATATAGAAAAACAAATAGCGGCGAAGCGCAAAGCGAGAGCAATAAATTCCTCGCCTTTCATCTACCAGAAAAAAAAACTAGGAAGGAAGGAGGAAGCAACCTGACCTGAGATTATATCCCAGCCTGGTAAGTCCTAAATGGTATTACCATACCATCCTACTAGAATAAATAAAAGAATAGAGGATCTCTTCTTGGCGAATTTCTCCGCCTAGCTAATCCACTCACTCAGAAGAAGAAAGGCACCCATCTGTTGAAGGGAAATCG
Organism: Cuscuta epithymum; assembly: GCA_945859915.1. Classification (NCBI taxonomy): domain Eukaryota; kingdom Viridiplantae; phylum Streptophyta; class Magnoliopsida; order Solanales; family Convolvulaceae; genus Cuscuta; species Cuscuta epithymum. The sequence goes on from CAMAPF010000236.1 coordinate 24,381, forward strand.
CGACTATTTGAGGTCTGCCAAAGGTGCTGAAAAGCGGCAGCACTTCCCTGGGGGGGCTTCTATTTCATGAAATTTGACCGATGTGAACCTCTTGCTTTTATGCTAAGGCAGAGGCTTTCTCAATGGCTTGCGTGGATTCGCATGCTTCGGATGCTGGGCTTGGAGCTATATCCCCAGGTCTCAGTCTAGACGCTCTAACCGATGGCAGGAATTCTATCCTTTGTGATCCTTCCTATGCGATTCACTAGAGAAGCTGCTCTTAGTTAGAGTAGGCTCCTATCCATCAATTGATTATGGCAGTCCAGTCAACCTTGAGCAGTATCCGTAACTGGGGCTATCAGAGGTCCCCCTACTCAAGTTCTACAAGGTTGCCAGGTTCGGAGATACGGGAATGAAAGAAAACTAAGGAAAACTCACCTCTTCCGTAAAGAAAGGCAGGTAAGAGATACTCGAAAGCTAAGGAAAGGGCAGGTCAAAAGACCAATTTACATTAATCTATGGTCAGAGTTCGGACTTTGGACTATCGAGCAATCGGTCCATTCACAAGAATAAATGCATTCCTTGACTAAGGGTAATTGAATTAGTGGAAGAACTATGGCGCCTTGACTTCAGACAGGGAA